>VZTO01027852.1:66284-89056 GCA_013400615.1 Syrrhaptes paradoxus
CGCCGCCGCCCCCCAGCAGGCCAGGGCCGCCCCCCGTCCCTCCCGTCCCCGGCGGCAGCGACGAGATGCCGCGGCTGCCCCAGAGGAACATCTCCCTGGGACCCTCCTCGGCGGCCGGCGGCGGGGGCGGCCGGTCCGGACCCCTGCCCCCCCCGCCCAGCGAGAGGCCGCCGCCGCCCGTCAGAGACCCTCCCAGCCGGTCAGGTAGGGAGCGGGGACGGTGCTGGAGGGTGGGTGAGCCGGGGGGTGAGGGTCCCGAGCTTGGCGGGGGTTGAACAGATGGATGCGGTAGGGTCGAGTGATGATTCTTTATGGAAAAGGGGAATTTTGGGTTTGCCCAACGGTGGTGTTGGCCGTGCCTCTTGGAGAGTAACCCAGAGGCTTCAGGCGTCCTGCCCTGTAGCGCCCTGCGGGTGCTTTGTGCGCTGTGACCCAGCAGGAGCAACATGGGACAGCTTGCGCTGGGGTGTCACTTTTTGCCATGTGTGATGCCCAGAAGCGCTGGAGGAGCACGATGGGGCATGGGGCAGCATGTCCCCCCCCAGCCGCTGCCATGCGCGCGCCTGCTTTGTGTGGGCAACAAACAGTGATGCACAAGGGAGCACGCAGCTGGAAATGAGGGTTTATGGGCGTCACAGTGGCTTAAGGAAGGTCACTGTGCATCACCAGCCTGCTCATGTGTACTTTTGCGGATCTCAACAACCTTCATTATAATTACTGTAATAAGGGGCTGCAAACAGGGGGTTTCTGCATTATGTTATTTGATGGAGAGAAGCTGTTTTATCCAGCTTCTGCTAGGTGACAGCATTTGTCTTCCTGAGCCAACCGCTGTGAGTTAATTCATTGTCATGAATGGAGGTTGGCAGAACCCAACCTTCTACATGTTGGGAGGCACTCATACTTACAGCCAAATACAAATTATTTTAATAAAAGACCTAGCCAACAGTTGTTAAATATAATGGCAGTCATTACAGCATGGTCAGCTGTTGTTACTTACCATATGCAGATTTCAAATGAGACTAAAAACAGAATTGTCTCCTTTGAGTTATTTCAAAATATATTTTGTCCTCTGCAGCAACTATTGTTCATAACTTTAAGAAGTGCTCATTGTAACGTATCTCTCTTAATACCTGATGGTTCTCCCTTGGGAGATGAGAGAATTTAGGCACAAACAGTCCAGCCCTGTAACATCAGGAAGGGAGAAGCATTGCACAGAAGGCAACGATGGGAAGTTTTCCTGTCATCCAAAATCAGAAATAATCTCAAACCTGCCCAGTCCTGCACAATAGAGATTAATGTCATGGGAGCTCCCACAGATGACAGCCATCCCTGTTGTTTTCTAGCTCCTTGAACTAACCTGGATCTCCTGTGTTGCAGCACATGTAGCAGCCATGCAGCTGCAGAAAATACTGGCCCCAAAACCGTGCTTTGTGGAGCTGTTTGCCAGCCCAAAAGATGGCACAATGCCAGTGCAGCCTGCAGTAAATAAATCAAAGAAATCTTGTCATGTTTGCCTGGGAGCATAGATCAAAGTTGCAGAGAGCGTCTGCAATTACTCAGACGCTTCCAAGAGCTTCTTCCGTGATGGGGTCTGCTTCAGCCAGTGCTTTCCTGGTTGGCTCTTTTCTCGGGCAGATGGTTTTAGCAAATCAGCACTACCTTCCTGCTGTCTTAATAAGTAGAAGGAAGTTGCAGCAATAAATTATAAACATAAATACTCCTGTTCTGCAGCAGTTCAATATAGATGATGGGGTTTAGGTAGGTTTAGAGAGAAAGCAAGCAAAACTATTCTTAAAGTTGTTAAATGCTTCTCATTCTTAGAAACCATTCCCTGAAGGCAAACTTTAGTAATTTGTAAAAAAAAGAAGGAAAAAAAAAAACCAGAAAAAAAAAAACCCCACAAAGTACAGCATGTTTCTTGAAGTATGTTTTAATGCTTGTTGCTGGAGACACAATATCTGCTGCTCTCTTTTTCAAAATGCACATCTGTAGCTAGATTTCATAAGGACAAGGAAGTATTTAATAAAAATGAACATAATTGTCAGTTGCCCAACTGTGACAAACAGAGGTAGTGAGACCTTAGAACAACCATAGCCCTCCACACCCTCTTCTTCAGCTCCTTGTGTCCTAACCATGGATACCTCTCCCCCTGGCAGCAGGAGCTTTCTTGCCTTTGTTTACCAGCTCTTCTCAGAGAAGCGCCCTTCCCCTGCCCTCAGGACAGCCCTGGTGCTGTGTTACATGGGCCGTGCCTTCATACTTGACCTGCCGTGTCACCACGCTGGTTGCTCAAATACGCTGATGCTGGGAATGCCACTCGATGTGTGAGGTCTGTTTCCAGTTTAGCAGGAGGTGGATATGCTCTGACTACCAACAAACCTGGCGTGCAGCCCATATATTTATAAATGAGCGAGCTGATGCCATGCTGCTTAATGCTGCCATTCCTGGGCTGAATTCCGCTGTGTGCCACCACAGACCCTGGCTTTGATACCCGGAGGGGACCACCCCTATAGACAAAGAGCCTCTGAGGGTAGCAGAGCTTTTCTGCTACAGGTCCTCTTGCCTTGTAATGGTACATGGAAAGGAAATGAGCTATGGTTTGGACCTGCACAGTACCCTGAATTCCAGCTGTAACTTATGCTTGTTGTGGCCAACATAGTTTAGAGTGGTTTCAAATAATTTAGAGTGGTTTCAAAGTGACTTCAAGGACCAGCACCTCTACAGAGGTTTCTGTAGCTGATGGAAATGGGAATATGGGCACTGAGGTGTATTTATGCTTAGGTATACCCTGCTCCCCTTTCTCTACTCTTCAAATGGTCACCAACTCCCTAGAGAGCCTTTGAGACCCTCGGGGCTGAGGGTCCCAAGCCAGCCCACCCTCTCTGGTTTGTTAGCAGGAGTCTGTGGGACACAGGCAGCAATTTACCACTGTCAGAATAACCCCTGGTACAAACGGTGTTTGTGTGCTTGCCTCTTGTCTTGCTGCAGGCCCCCTCCCACCACCTCCTCCCATAAGCAGGAATGGAAGCACTTCAAGGGCTTTGCCCGCTACTCCCCAGCTGCCCTCCCGGGCAGGGCTGGACAACCAGAGAGGTGGGCCACGGCCGCCGCTTCCCCCCGACCGGCCGGGATCGGCAGCACCGCCACCACCACCGCCACCGTCATCAGTGGTCAGAAATGGCTTCCAGGATCCAGGTGACGGTAAGCCAGCCTCCCAGTTTTTTGCCCTGGATAGAGACAGCATAGCAGCGTTTGGCTGTAATAGGTCAAAAAAGGTTTGGGATAGAGGCTTTGTTTCTAGTGCAGACCTTTGGTTTCTGACCTACAGAGGTGTCATTTGGGTCTTGATTAACCTTGCTGGGTAAGAATGGAGTAAATACACCGTACATAGAGCAGAACTGCAAACTTGTCAATACAGTCTCCAAAATAACCCTTTGAAAAATAGCCTGAAAAAAGGAAACATATTTACCATACTTTACTTTGCTACAATACAGAAATAAGTCCTGAGGGGATTGTTCTGACCCTAATACAAATTCAAACCATAGCTACACTAAGACTCTTTGGAAGTCAGAACAAGCTAGATGATGCCTCAAAAGCTGAAAAATGGATGAGATAAGAGATTGTCAGGATGCTGCTGAAAACATGGAGTATCTCTCTTTTTGCTAGTGTTTTGAAAAGGTGAGGTCCAAGATTGCTGTGTTTTAAAGATTCACCATGCTTGCTTTTCTTTTTAGTTGTTTTCTATTTGCAAAGGACAGATAAATCTTTCTGGTAATTACAGGAGGTCAAAGTTGGTATTTTTGACATTTATAAGGTTAGAAAAAGCAAGCAGAAAATAAAGCTGCAACTCGCACTTTTGAAGGATCTTCACGCATTAGATAAGGCAGGTGGGTCACAGACACATTTTTTCCTACACAAGTAATTTGTAGGGTTCAGAACCTACAGCGCCTTTACACACTGATTTTTAATTGCAACCATTGGGAGTAAACGTAGAAAAACTGGATCCCAGCAAATAACCACATGTGCAACTGCCAGGCAAAACTTACTCAGCTATTCATTACATTATGCAATAAAATATAACAATATTGCAAGAAAGTTATGGTTGCAAAGTCCTGAAGCAACCAAGTGAAGAAATTACAAAGTTTAAGATAGCCCGCACTTTCTTCCTTGGGCCTCCAAATTCAAGTGCAGAACAGAGCTCCATAAACATTTCCTATTATTTCAGTGAAGAAACTGATCAGCTTGCTGTGTTCTTTAGAATCCTGTAGACTCAGTAGGGCCCCTGTAGTCTCAAGAGAGATAGTTTCAACTGACGTATTTTTCCATTTTTAACAGTAGTTACATACAGGTTTCTCTGTCATCGTAAATTTTATCATAATGGCCTCAAATTTTCTTTATCCTGTATAAAAATTAAGAAAGAAAAAACACCACTTATAGGTCAGTGTGCTTTTAATGATGCTTTTGGGCTCTGTACATCAACGAAGTATGAATATCAGAAAATTCTATACCCAAGAAAAAAAATATTGTTCTGGAGTAGGATACACTGCATTTCCAGTAACACATACATATGTATGCATATGTGTGTTAAAAAAGCAGATCACACATGGAGGGAATGTAGCATTCCACTTATTTCAGTGGAATTAATGGCCATTTTCCTTATCTGTGATTTTGCCTTAAATTGGCTAAGTGATCAGTTAAAGTTAATAATAATTTTAATTCTCAAACTAACCTAAAGCATCTTCTTCCCTGACTTCCCAATAGGATGCTGGTTCAGTACTCAGCTATGTAAGCATTCTGCAATGTAAAACATGTATTAAACATGATGTTAATGTTAGTTTACTTTCCTAAAGCTGTGTCACAAAACTGACGAGTAAATTGCATGGGATTTTTTTCAGATGAATGGGAAAGCAGATTTTCTTTTCATCCTCTATCTGATTTACCACCTCCAGAGCCGTATGTACCCATGAACAGAAGTTATCCCAGTAAACTAGCAAGAAATGAAAGTAGAGGTAAGTTTGTTCCACCTCTGCTGTTGAAATTTTGGCGTATCATCCTAAAAACAATGTGGATGGGGAAGAGACTGGATGCTGAGGTTTCAGACTTCTCAGACTAACAGCCTGGTCACTCTTCCCCACCACACAGAAAAAGCTAAATGCAGATTCGCAGGCACAAGCCCTCTTAAACTTGTATTTGAGGAAGGAATTGTTTGGTTTTTAAGTTGGAATGTATATTGTAAGAGACCACCTCTGCCATTATAGCCAGCCCTTCTGCTCCAGGCAGCCAGAACCACAAAATCCCCTAAGACTTCCTCCTCGTTTCCCATCTAAATTCATGCATAACTCATTTATTCTTGTGCCAACATCATCCTTGAGTTTAGTTATCCTCCCTCCTTGCTGTGTTAAACCTCTAATATTTTTTAAGACAACAGCCATATCGTCCTCTGAGCTTTTGTTTTGCTGGGCTGATTAAATCAGGATGTACTGCACTGCTTCCAAGCTGTGTTCTCTGATCATTAGGGTTGCTTCTCTCTGCGTTCCAGTTTGATTCTGTCTTTTCCAACCAGTGTTACGTGCTGTTCCAGTTCACATCTCAACCTTGTCTTCTGCAGCAGCATAAATGCTTCCTATCTTGATTAGTGGTATTTTGCCTGATACACCCAAGGATCAATTTACTTCTTTCACAACCATTGACATTGGTAGCTCGTAGTTATCCTGGAATCATCTGTACACTCAGCTATCTGTCTTCTGTTTCCAAATGATGAGGTTTTGGTTTGAAGCAGAAATTCCTGTTAGTCTCTGACTCTTTGCCCTGTTAGCTTTTTCCCATTCATATTACTCCACAAAGAAAGATAAAACTGGTATTTTTTATGTTTCCTTTCTGCAATAAAAATCTTTGTATAGGGAAAAACATGGAGGGGTTTGAAATGTTACTATGTTCATAGCTTGCCACTCTTATTGAAATTTACACGTGTTGCAAGTAACACTTAGAAGGTATGTGTTTGCATAAAATAGTAAGCCTAACAAGAGCTATCAATCTGTTTTGAGAGGGGGACAAAGGACTAAAATACGTATGCTTTCCAGACATTTGTGGATAGCGTTAGTTAAAAATTTTCTCTTACAATGCTTGAAGTTCTGATGTTGTTTAATAAACTAACTGGAAACTCTACAAAGATCTTTTAGTAAAAAGTCTAGGCAAGAAAATGAGTAAATCTTCACCACTTACTGAGTTAATGACTTGGATGTAAACTTCCACTGTAAAAGAAACTAGAAGGAGTAACAGAAAAAACTTTATTTCTCTTCTAGGTGGCTCTGGCCGAAAAGAAAGAGGTGCCCCTCCACTTCCGCCTATACCAAGGTGAAATGGGTTCTGGCCCATCTTTGGGTGACATCTGTTTTCAAGTTTCCTTCGAGTCAGCTCTCCTGTCCACATCATTGGAAAGTTGTCTGTTTTGCTTTATTTCCACTTTTGGCTTGTCAGCTGGAACGAACTTCAGTCTCTTTCACAGAAGTAATAGATGCAGCTTATGAACTATAGTTGCTCAAAGCTATAAATTTTATTTGCTTTTACTGCAGGCTGTCATGAAAGGCATTTTGTGGACCATACACAACGTACGTGTATCATGCTTACCATGTCCAGCCCTGTCCCCTTGAGAGCTCCACAGGAGGTCTGGCTTTGAATTTAATAAGCGCTGGAACAAAGCTGTTTCGTTCACTTCAGGTACAGTGGCTGCATTGTGTGAATGATAAAGTACAATCTATTTTCTGTTTTAAAAACAGTTGTTGAGAAAAAACGTCTAGCCAAGAGTCCCCTGGATCCTTCTTTGCATGCCTAACTTGGCCTGTCTGCTTCTGCAAGCCATAGACCTACTACATGGTGACCAAGAGTTCCTCCTCAACCTTCTCACTTCAGCTTAGCCAAGAAAGTCTTACTTTAAACAATAGATAGCACATCCTGCCCCGAGGATGGAGTGTGCCTGGCCTTGTTTTTATCTCCAGAGAATCTTCCAAAGAAAGCACAAACGAAGAATTCAGCAACATAGAAATACCTTCTTTTTTTATCCCTCTTTCCTTGTTTTTTAATAGTTTTATGCTTTTAGTCACCTGATTCTTTCCTCCTCTGATGTGGACCAACCCACAATCATCTGTGTCCTGGGTTATTGTAATGCCCTCTACCTGAAACTACATGTGAAGAGTCCTCAGAAAGTAGTCTTGGTGCAAATGAAACAATTATTGTAGTTGCAGGCTCCTTCTGTAAAGTGTCGTTAACACCAGTACTCCACAGACTGTTTTCCAGTTGTTTCTTTGGTACAATTAAACGATGCTTTTTGACCTAAAGCTTGGGGCTTAGGTCACAGGTCTCAGAGAGATTGTATTTGACTTGTGTTCCAGTGGAGCAGCTGAGGTCAAAATGTGCATAAGTGAAAGCCCTTTGATGTAGTGGAGGAGGTCTGGGGTTTGTGCGTTCAAGTGGGAGCATCAGCTCCAAAATTTGCTGTCTGCACTGGTTCAAGAGAAGTGGGAAGATTTGGCCTTCTGAGTTTACCATGAAGCCTGTCCTTTCAAACTTTGCTGAAAGGAGTCTCCAGGGAGAGCTGCAAGGCTTACATTAATAGAAGAGAGAGTAAAGTATTCTAACATTGTGACAATTGGTTAATATGTTTAATGGCTTTTGAATTTTTTATGTGAGAAAAGAGTTCATTGTATGAGGGCTTTTTACAAATGGATCTAAATGCATATAAAATGCTTTTGGAAATTAGAGGAAGATCATAATTCTGGATTTGAATTATTGCTGAATAATAGCTCTTTGTTAATTGGACTTCTGAAGGTTAGCTCTGAAAAATTTCTCCTATGTCTCCTCAACAGTTTCTGTTTCTTCAACGTACTCCTTGGGATCCCTACCAAATCCGTATCAGCAGCTGTGCTTCACAGGGTGTTGCTCAAAAGAAAAAAAAAAACAGAAAAAATAGTCATGTAGGTTAAGAAAATGCTTCTCTAGCATGGGAGACATGATCCTAAATATGTTCTGCAGCTAGAATCAGATCAGTCCTTGAAAATCTAGAAGATTTAGCCAAAGAGAGCCTGGACCCCACTGAAGTGTTTGTGCACAGGGCTTTTTGCTCTGTCAGTGGGTGTGGAGGGGCAGATCCCCTTTCTGCCCAGCAGCCTGGACAGTCACAGTGAAGGGGATGAGGCAGAGTTGGGTTTGGCCAGATCAAATTTAATTTGGCCTTTTCAGTGTTTGTTTACAAAATCTTGGTAGCTGTGATAGCATTTGATTATGTACCTGTTTTTTACATTTTTGTATCTAATGACCTATTTTAAGTTACTATTTATGGTCTTGAACCTGTAATTAAATGCGCAGGCGCAGGGATGTATCTACATCTAATTGCAGGATCATGGCTGTAAGAGTTTCTTAAACAGATATTAGTGGGACCTCCATGTGACAGGTGCACCTTGGGATCAAGCCTAGCACGATACTGAATTTTTATATGTATTTTATGGATGTCCCTTAAACATATGCACTGTGCAAAGTGCCTGTCTCTTTGGGATATTATTATGTGAATAGAAGTCCAAATAAGATTTTTAGGATAATAACTTAAAGGATAAATTATTGTATTCATGTTATTAAACTGAAGCACTTATAACTTTCTAAAGAACAACATTTTGAATTTAAGAATACAATATTTTCAGTACCTTGACCTGCCAAATCCTTATTAATATCCAAATAGCTATGCAGCCAAAAAAAAAACCACCTCCAGAAACTATACCTTTTTTGTAATTTACCTGCTTCCAGCATGACTGTTTTACTTTGAGTAAGTCAATGAAAATACTGCACATTGTTCTGCCAACAATCTGCATCATTCAAAATAAATTCAAAATATTTGATCTTTGAAGCAAGGTTTTCTGACCAGAAATTCTGGACCACTACCAAAGAGTTGGCAAACCAGCTTCAATCTCACTTTAAAACGTGATGCGTTAAAGGCCCACAGCCAACAACCCAAGAAACCTGACCTGCTTGGGTTCTAGCACTTCTTTGTACTATAGAAACCTCTTCAAGAATGGATATTTGATACATAGTAAAATAGCTTAACAATTCAGAAAGGTATTTTTTCACCTAACAACAATGTTACATCTTGTTCTGTAACAGTCCCTAGATACATTCCAGAACAGTGCAGCATTTTATCATTCAATGTATTGCTCCATATATCAGTAGCTAATTACAGTATGATCAGTATTAAAGTATTTATTTCACTATGAAGTGTTAAAGAAGAATGCAAAACATACTGAATCAGTGGTGCCTTATGACTTTTTCAGTCAAATCTTCCGTTCTAGAAGAATTAATAGTCGTTGCTCTTCCAAGTCCTAGTGTAAATAGTGCCAGCAGTAGCATTATACAGTGTTTTGAGCCAAATCCTGTTGTTGCAGCGTGCTCGATCTGCCAGCTTCAGATTGAGCTCCGTGCAGGGAGAGACGCGTAGAGCAGTCTTTAGGTGAGGTGCAGGTGGGCACTGGTTAACCTCATAATCGGTTGTTGGTATTGCTCTGGAAACTTAACCCTTTCCCAAAACCAGTGTCTGACGCTGCTGTCCCTACAGTCCAGCTGACTTCAGCATGATTGCAGAGGTTATTAGAGGACTAAGTTTGATTCACTGCTTGCGTCTAAGATTAGTGGGTTTGTTTCAATGGCGTTATATTATAAAACTTCACACCTCAAATTATCTTTTTATGTCATCACTGAGACTTGCATTTCATGACAATGGCCACAGATGTTCATTTTTGTTTAACTCAAGTCAGTACATAAAATGGGAATAACTTTTGTACCATGTGGCAATAATTTCTGCTCAATATTTTTGGAAGAAAAGCACGTGTTATATCTTTTATGACTTTCTGCACCAGCCAGTGGGAGAAGAGGTCGCAGTGATTAATGTTCAGAATTGTTAAAGGAAATGCAGCTTGTGATTCAGGAAGCATGTATTTCTGTAAATGGACTACTACTTAAATAAGGTCACCAAGTTCTTGTTTAGAAGCCAGCATTGCCCAACACTAAAAGAATCGTAAGAACCATTTTTTTTTCCCCACAAGAAGTGCCTTAAATTGTCACTTTAAAAAATGGACAGTATTTTCTCCTAGCAGCAACAACTGTTTACATGTCACTTGCAGAAGTAGGTCTCTGTTGGAGCAGAGGATGAGGAAACTAAACAGCTATTGTGTTCCGTATATGTTGTAAGACAACAATTTTCTGTGAAAAGTATGCAAATAGAAAGAGTCCTTTTTTGCCTTGAAGGAAAGAATGGAATTGAATGATCGAACTGGGATTGTTTCAAGCAGAATGTCAAATGTCAAGAGACCTAGAGAGGGCCCCTCAGCCACAGGATGCTGGAAAGGAGAAGACTGCTCAAGGAAATACAAACCAATTGGCTGAATGTTGCTATCAATTCTCAAGTACAAATCACGGTATAAAACGTGCACGTCCGTAATGCCACATCGCAATGGTGTGAACACCGTTGTCTCACAGTCAGGTGCAACCTGTTATGGCAGTAGATTGACTCTTGTAACATATATTGTATGAACTTTAATTTTTCAAACTGTGTTCACCAGAAAATAAGGAGAATCTAATGCCTAAGATGTCCGGTAACAGATTAAGTGTAGCTAGTTCTCCTTCACGTACATTGGGAGAAAGTGGAGATCTGGTAGCCTGTAAGGTGGAAGCATCTGGAGCATTCAGTTGAAAGGTAAACCTGGAGCACTGGCAAAAAGGGGAGTGTTGGAGTTACTCAGCAGAGGCAGGGCACACAGATGTTTTCACTTAGTGAGTATGCAGCAGGTAAGTAGGCAGACTAAAAGAAAAAAATGGAAACTGCATGTCTTAGAAAAGGGAGTAACCCTTCAGTATGTTGCCATTTTGAAATACAGTTTGTCTGTGATAAATGTTCTTTAGTGTAAACTAATGCATGCAAAGGAAGACCACTAAATTTGAACTTCCAAAGCCACACAAGACTGAAAGAGAGAGAAACATAACTTAAAACATAGAGGCTGAGCAGAAAGTAACATTTTTTATCAGATGCTTAAAGTTTGAGCTTTTTATAAAATATTAATCTAGCTATGTGAATATTTTTCTGCTTAACATTTATTTTGTATGTGATTTTGTTCTCCTTATTTTTCTGTCCTATGCCAAATAAATTTTACTTTTCTTTAATTGGTGGTGCAGACTGTTACATTGAGAATAACCACGGTTGCTTCTGTGACAGAAGCACACATCAGGTTTAGCAGGAGTGTACCAGGGAGCCTGGCGGGCGCTGGGGCAGGTTCTCCCCTCTTGCCTGCCGTTGCACAGCAGCACAGCAGTCATGCTGAGAGGACGTTGGGCCTCCGTACAGTGCAGATTAGACCCCTGCAGATAAGAAGAAATAAAGTTTAGTTTAGGATAAAGAATGATTGAAAATGTGTGTTCAGTGATGCTGTACTTGCAGATGGCTGTTGTGTGAGCTATGGGCATTGGCTGTTGGCGAGGCAAGCTGGGCACTTGCCATGCGGAGATGACCTAGAAAATCACGCTAGTTAAGAACAGATTTTTGTTCCTCTTACCTCCGCTCACTAGGCAGAAGGCTGCCAGGCAATATCAAACAAGTTATACCCTTGTTTTGACTTTGGAGTCCTGTTCTTGATCTTGGATGTTAATCTTTTCAGATAATTTGGACCAGGTTCATCACAGAAAGGCCCTTTGACAAAAGTCCTAAGGGGGCTCAAATTCAGGCTGTACTTCCAGCTTCTCCTCAGAAATTAGAAAGGTCATTTGAAACCCCAAGCTAAAAAGCTCTATGCTGTAGCTCATCTGTCTTGCAAAGACTTAAGCAGCAGGTTTACTCTTGCACAGATGGTGGATCGTTTGAATCTATGGGGACTGTTTGTTGGTACATTCATCTTACAAACTGGCTGGGACAGAGACCTTGACTTTTCCTCTTTGTTTGCAGGTCTTAGTGGCAGTAGCCTTGAATGAAAACTCGGGAATCTAATGATCAGCTTGTAGGACTGTCTATCTCATGTTTTACCAAAGGAAATATAGTTTTTTCTCGTTTTCAAGAAATTAAATTACTTGCATGACTTCGGGAAGAGGGAGCTGAACTGAGCATGCTGTGACCTAGTCATAACCACGACATAGTCCCTCCATTTAACTCAAAAAATGCTGTTACTTTAAAATAACCCCCCAGACTACACGGTAAAACAGTTCTGAAGTTCTGACTGCTCCCTGCAGTTGTAGGAAGGCTCAGTGTTTCACGCAGCATGAACAAAAGCATCCAACTCCTTTGATCATGGTTCAACAATTTCCAGTGACCTTCCTGCCTCGTACACACCAGCTGCTCCCTTTGCCCCCTCACCTTGTCTGACTCCATTTCACATTGAAAATAGTAAATTGGTCCTAGACAGTTATCGATTGGGGGCCTAAATATTGGCCCATACATCTCTGTACAACAATTAATGTATTATTCAGGTTAACTAATGAAATAGATCAAGAGCCTTCAGGATTTGTTCTTCTCTGGCTAACAGCAAGTATAATGAGGAATTCTTAACAGCTGTTTCCGCTGTCTTGTGGTTCTCTGAGAATTACCCAAATATGTAACATGACATAAGCTTGATTCCAAGTTTCATTTTCTGTTACACTCTTAGAAGTCCTGTGCATTTTATTTTATACGTAATGAGACTGTGTAGTTTACACTTTTGAAAGAGCTCACCTTTTTCACTTGTTGAACAGGACTCTGTAAGCCTCCTAAAAAGTTCATACTTACTCTTCCAAGCTGTGAGGGTCTGGTGCATACAGTGGCATGCTAACTTTAAAACCAATTTTTTCTTTTAATAAGCTAAAATGTTTCTCCCCATACATGTTAACTTCTGTCTACAAACAGAGCTGTGCCTGGGCTCCACTCCCCCTTTCAATTATATCCCAGTACAAATTTTGCAGAGCACATGAGGGTTCTGTAACCTTTCCTGTACCCTGCTGGTTGTTATGTCTTTGCGGTATGTGCTGCTTGGTCTGTGCGTGTTTACACAAATAGCCTGCTAATCAAAAACTCTGGTGAAGCATAGAAGTAAACAGGATGGCACTTTGTCTCCACACTGTAGATACTGCAGCAGTGCTGGGAATAAATGGCATACGAATAATTTCTGTTTCTAATGTGAGCTAGTAAAAGCCTCTGAACACACGGATTACATCTGCTGACTAATTTACAGGTGTTATAAAGACACCAGCGAGCAGAATGATTGTTTCACATTGTAGGATGATGTACCTGACTTCATTAATAATACCTTGTCTTGTCTGTAACTCCTGAAAGCATTCCTCTAAGAATTAATTAATGCTGCCATAAGTCTCAGAAGATGCTCATCTGACAACTCCCTTCCATTGCTTTTCTTATGCCTAGGAAATCTCCCAAGACAAGCTTCCTTATTCCAGTCTTTTGCATCCTAGCAATGTAAGTGCTCTCTTCTTGTGTAGCAGACCCATGGTAAGCAGCCCTGCTGTCACATCCCAAAATGAGGCAAAACTGCTTATTGTCTATCATACAGCCCCCAGAGGCTGTAACGTGGCAGCTTAATGGAAAAGACAATGTCTCAGTTGTGTTAAACTTTCAGTTTCAACGGTGAAAACTCCCTGGGACAGACTGCATAATGGATTCCTTCTCTAGTGGATTTTTTCAATTGTTAATTTAGAAAAAAAGAACCAAAAACCTACTCCTTTATTCTGTTCTTTCATAGGTAATGAAAATAAGTATTTATATACTAAAATTTTGATACCCAAGGATCTTCATTTCAACAGAATTAGGACACAACCATTTGAAACAGATACAAGCCTGCATACTTTTGTTATTTCCTGCATTGGCAATCAGGCTCTTAACCTATCCAAAAATTTCAACAGCAGTTCAGGTACAGAAATAATCCTGAGGAAAGGATGACGGACAGGAAAATAGTTTGGTTAAAGCACAGAACAAATTGTGTGGCTGCTGCTAATGCTATCTGCTTCCAACATCACTCTGTCTACTGAACAAAAACACCAGCTCAGATAATCAGTACTTCAATCTTAAAACATATTCATGGCTTAAGATGCAGCTTCTGCAGAAGCTACATTCAAAATATAAAATAGAAATCTATCATGAATGCTGTCAATATGATATTGTCAAACTTTCTACTCCACTACAATAGGGCACTTTTTAATTTTCCTAATTTTTCCTCTCTTTTTTTTTTTTTTCCTCAAATCAAAAAGTTATTTCTTCAAAAATGCTAGGGTTTAGCCTACATAAATACCTCTCTCCTTTTGAATATGGGATGTTCTTGTTACTTAATTTTTTGCTAGAATACAGCAGAAATCTCTGCCTAAGCACCTCCAAGGGAAAGGCAGGCAGAGGGGCTGAGCACAGAGGGGCTGTTGGTTGCTGTTCATCCCTCCTCTCACCAAAGCGGGAACTGCCAATCCCTCCCTGCAGCCCGGGCAGGGCTTTATCCCTGTGCAACTTCTTTTTCAAAACCATTGCCTTCCCCAAGGAGTTTGTTTTGGCTACACTTTACATTTACTTGTGTGCACAATTGTTCGGCTCCAAGCTTGTGCAAACACCGTACTCCGTGAGGTGCGTAACCAAGTCCTTTCTGAAAATGTTTTTGTGTTGGCACAAAGTTGGGTGGGTGTCCAGGTAGTTCTTTAGCTCACATCCTACCTGACTTGAAGTAAGCCTGTGAAAATGGGTCTGTCCTGTCCTCCATTCTAGCAGAAATTTTAGTAAATCCAGGGTTCCTGGTGAGCCCCGGCATGGCCGGTGTGCAGCAGAAGGCTGAGACTCCCCCGCCCTGGGAGCCAGAGGTGGCACCCAGCGCTTGCGAAGAGAGCAAGATAAAGGCTGCAGGCGGGAGCTTAGGCTTGAACCCAGCCTCTGCCGTATGTATGTTGATAGGGGAAGCAGCACACCCCGTAGGTAACATCTGTTGCACTGCTTGTCGCAGAGCGCAGAGCCTGTCCATGCTTTCTGCACCGCCTTAACGCTGGCCCTTGCTGCAGACTGCTCCAAGCCTTCTGTTGATCTTTTTTTTTTTTTCCTCCCTATTTAAAACAGAAACTTTCACTTCTGCTCTTTCGCCAGTAGCTTTGGTAACTTATGAACTTCTGGGACCTTTTTTTGGAAAACATACAGATACCCTGTTCATTCCCTCTAAATCTATAGCTTATTCTCCTCAACTGCGCCTTCAGCCAAACACCCATCAGCTCTTGGGGTTGGTGCGTTTGCTCCAGCTGATTCCTGATTTAAAACCAAAGATCCTACTCAGTGCTTTAAGAGAATCACCACGTACAAACTGGCCGCTTGTGTAGCGGGACAGGGTGGGAGGGAATTGTAAATCAATTTTTTTTGCTGCAAACATTTCTAATATAAGCCCAAGTATAAGCATGCATCATAAAATGAGAAAATGAGTTTGCTTGTGTTTGCTTTTAACTGAGCAGGTGGGAACAGGTACGATGCCCCTCCAGCCTGGGAATTATTCTTGGTGCTGAGAAATACTCCACCTCTGAAGCAAGAGAAGCTTTGTGTCCTGTCAGTTATCTAAATTTTGCATTCTAAGCGATCAGAGGCTCGATACATTATGGAAGAGCACGTTAGACAGTCAGTTAACAACAACAACATTCCCTGCAATCATTACCAGGAAATTTTACCTTAAAGGCTTACTTCTAGACCTCTCTTGTTTTATTTTTTTTTACTAGCTTTTATTTCCCCCCCATTTTGATACAGGACATTATTTATTTTTACGAAAGGCTCTAGTTTCCACAGCAGATGACAGTTACGAGTCCAAACGGCACTTGCCAAGCCCTGCTGAAGCAGAGGGGTGATGCGAGGGCTCCCCTGCAGCCGGGGCCACCGGAGGAAGGCAGCAGGTATGGGCACAGAGCTGCTGCCACTGACTCAGCTGCAGAAGCAGCTCATTTCAAAACCACCTTTGCTCACTACACCAGCCACTCGGCAGCCTGCAGGTAAGCTGCGGGAACTGGCTGGCTGGCCAACTAATTGCCTTTTCTTCCTCTTCCCACTCATGTCTGGCTGTGGATCCCTGGCCCCTTTGCAGTTGTGTGGCTGACTTTGCACAGCGGCTGCTTCCTAGGCTGGCCAGCACCAGTAGCACGTTCCCCAGAGCACGCGGGACAGCGTTTTAAGCTGCCTTGCCTGGTTTTGTGCTTCCCAGCCAGGAGAGTGTCTTTAAATGTCAATGTAAAAATGTGAGGGTTATGTTAATTAGAAATGTTCTTCTACTATTTCATTGCTTACATGATAAGCAATTTGTAAGTTGTGGTCCTAGTACTTAACTGTCAACAATTTTGATTGTATGTTTTTGGTTAGGAGCATATGGCGATGTATAGTTCATCATTTTAGGAATGCTACACACTGTTCAACTGTTGGTACAGCAGTGTTTTTACACCAGATGTATACAGCCTGCTCCTCCACACAGTTGCACAACTCTTAGGCAAGTAAAGTTCCAGTATTGGTATAAAAATGATGCAACAGTATAGCACATCTGACTCTACGCTGTTTCAGTTCAACCAAAAGCAGCATGCTGTTAGACCTAAGCAAATAGTCTTTAACAAATAAAGTTTAACTGCAGCTGGAGAGGAAGGTAAGAACTAAAATACATTTTTAATTGAAAATGTCAAGTGGAAGTAACAGGTAGTTGTAAGAAAGCTACTTGGACAATATTGCAGTCTTAAAACCAATATTTACTCAAATATTTAACAGAAGAAAGAAACTCCTTTGTATTGTGAGCCGAAGAAATAGAAAACACAATCAGTTTGGCAATCCATATGTGATTAAAATATTGGCCATGAATTTAAAAGAAATGCCAAATGGCTGAACATAATCAGGAAAAGGTATGAGAGAGAAACAATGGCAGGGAAGACTCTATAGATTAGAGGGAGAAGTATGAAAAAAGTATAAGTACAGTAATTTTATGCAGAATAAATCAGGAATAAGAGGGTATATTAATACTCTTCTGTGACAAAGTAACAGGATTGAATGCTATAGCAGTGGTGAAAAGAAATAAACGAACAAAAAGCTACTGGATTTCTGCTGAAGGAGACAATACATTGCAATCAATACCTTTATTGGATTATGTTTAAATTGTGTTCATGTAAGTAACAAATAGTGGCTTGGAAAATGGTGGGATACAATATAATCACAAATGGAAACGTAGTAAGTGGAGGGAGTTTACAGAGGTTTGGTCATGCTCTGAAAATAATTTCCAAAGCCAAAACTGGTTTTGTAGTTTATCTGTTTTTGTCTTAGGGGCTTTGTTTTTTGTTTGTGTTTCTTTACTAATTAATTGCTTGCTGAATGAGCAACAGGTGCAGCACATCACACATCAGAAACAGCTCATTTAATCGGTGCAGCTTGCTTTAACGTGGTTTTCTTGAGCAAAGCAGCATCTACTCACTTGTGTGTAATACAGATGGCTCTTCTTTTTTTGAGTTTGAGTTTGTTTTGGATGAATCAGGCTGAATTTGAGTAGTCTCAGAGTACTGGGAACATGTAAGTAACAAGCTGCCTATGTCAGAATGAATGAATAGGTTTTCTTAGGTCAAGAGTGAGCTGTAGCTCTTATATTCTGTTCTTAATAATTTCACCGCATACTGTTACTTATGTGGGTATGTGAAAATGTAAAAAAATATTTTAAGTGTCTACATAGTGTGGATACAGCTCTAATCACAATATGAGGCAAGTAGGCAAGACCTGATATTAATTTTCCAGAGAAACCATTCAAAACTTCTGCATTAAAACAGTGATTTATTTGCATTAATTTTGCATATTTCTTCTCCCCCCCCCCCATTTCTCCCAGTCTAACAGCTTAACTTGTTGACCTATCTTTGAGTACTTATATTTGACTTCAGCAGGCTTACTTTCTTGCTGAGCCATGTAACAGGCTGATAGCCTGGCACCAGCAATGGGTTTTTTACATTTAGGAGGTCTCTGCAACATTGTTTTGTCTCCCCTGTAAACAATTTCATAAAAAAATCTCAGAGTATTGAAACCATATGGGGCTATTCTGAACCTTACTGAATTCAGCGCAATCTAATTGTAACTTTTCTTCTTTACTTTTTGCTTTAGAGAGGTGAATTTCACCGTGCAGTCCATTTCAAGAGCCCTGAACATACGTAATGATTGTTGAAGTTTTAGTTTGACTTTGTGTGAGCTGACTGTATTAGCTTCATGTACTTTCTTTTAGAAGATGCAGTATTTGAAGACTATAATTGCACCTACAGCTCTGTGACGTACCAGTAACACAAAGTGGAAGTGAGCGCGTGTGGTACAGTAAACACGGACTTTACAAATCCAGCTTGAATGAACACACTATCTTACAAAAGATACTATACCAAAAATACCAATTAAGTTCTCGTAACCAACACAGATATTGAGGGATACTACTGTGAAATTGGAGATGAGCAGATAAATAGCTTTCTTGAGAATAGGATGTTTTACAAACATGTTCCAAGGTAATCAAAGTGAATGTAAACATTGAGTGCATCCTTCATCATTTCTGTGTTAACAAGCTTCAAGCTCATGGGTGACAACATCTGCCTAAGCATCCTCCCTGCCTCTGGGTTAGATTGGTCTCAGGGACACAGATGCTGGATTTTTCATGGTGTTCAAGCCTCAGTAGTTTGGGAAATCCTTTAATGGGACTGTTAAGCACTTTTGCTCTCACCCCCCTCCAGAGAAGAAATCCAGGGGCCTATTGCCTGTCTACAGATTAATTTTCCTCAGGTTTCCCTTGTTGCTTATCCACTTCATCAAACGTAGGTATATTGTAACCCACAGTTTATTTTTCAGCAACTGTGTGAGTCAGTGTAAGTGGTCAGACACATCTCAATACAGATAAGCACTTCGTGTTCTTCCTGAACATCCTACGCACAACTGCAAGAGAACTGACATTAGGAAACAACAAACTTTCCGAATCTTGAACTACATTTCTAGACAACCCAAGTTAGATGTGCATTTTCAGATGGAGTCAGCTAAGCAAATTTATCAGAGGTTGAGCACTGCTTCCTGCCTTGTGCTTGGAAGCTTACTATTTACCTGGTAAGCAATGAGCAGTATGAGAACAGTACTTCTTCCACTGCTAGAGTTACAAAGCCATGTTGTCTGTAGGCATAATTCCAATTTTCATATAAAATCTGTCTCATTGTCAATAACCAAGAAGCACTGAGTAAGTATTTTTCCTGTAATTGAATAGAAGGAGATTACCTAAGAAGTACTAGTCTCTCCACCCATTGCTGTAATTATTGTGTTAGTAAGATACTTAGATTTTTCCATGCTGTTGAAAACTAGGTTCACAGCTGTCTGGAAATCGCACTGGGATTATACCTGTAGACTTCCGGACAGATTTCATCTTGATGCATTTGCCAACATTCTTGCTGTCTGCTCATCCTCTGTATTCTTATTTCTGTCTATTCTTGGAAAAATCACTTTTTCATAATATCCTACTGAGAGGTTATTTAGAGAGATGTTGGCGCTACGTTTTCAACCAATAGTGCTGCTTTGAAGCTCACCTGACACTTCCTATGGTAAGGCAGTATTGTCTTTTACTTATCACTATATCCTAACAATTTGGCTATAATGTCCATGCTAGGTCTCTGGCTCTTTCTAGAAAAAAACACCATTACTTTTAGTATTTTCAGAAATAAAAGGGAGACATGTACTAGCCTACAGTAAATTCTTGAGGGCTTTTCTTCAGAACAGTCCAGTGTTTCAAGCTTTGCAAAAAGCTCTTGCAGTTTACCAGTAAAGTAGACTTCACACCAACTACAAAGATACATTTGTGATTCCCTGAGAATTTGTCCAAATTGGCTCAGTTGTATGTCTTTGAAAAATATGTTTGCACGCAGTCACGGCTAGATCTTAAAAGCTGAATTACCTGAAGCCTGTTCTTATCGAGAGAGTTAAGCCTCTTGCAGCTCCTGTGTGGGCCCAGACTGCATACATGTAATTGCTGTAGGTAAATGTCTATGATGAAAGCCACAGGGCAGCAGGATGACTCATGTAATCATTGCTCCAGCTGCTTTTCACTGTTTGAGCTGCTGCCTGGATCAAAAAGCAGGAACTGTCCCTCCCATGTACTTGGTTGACTACTTCAGTGGCACTTAAATGGATGGAAACAACAGATTTGAGTGAAAACAGAACAAAAATCAAGGGAGAAAGCAGTTCATGATTATGTAGTGGGTGGTGTGGGAATGCTCGAGAGGACCAAATTAAGATTTTGGGGACAACTTTCAGTTTTATGTTTATTTAGTAGCTATGGGAAAGCGGGAAAGCTTGGCTTCGCAATGCCAGTAATGGTGTTTTCTGTGATCTACAGTTAAACTGCTGAAGTTGAGCTGCCAGTGGTGGAGGATAGCTGTGATCAAAAGCTGAGGGACTGTATAAATCTGTCCTCCCAGTAGTTTATAGACAAAAAACTTGCCTCTCCTGTACTTCAGTCACACTGTAATAGATTTTTATTAATGCCAGGGGAGGGGGAAGGTCTTTGGGAATATGCAAGGGTATCCTGTGTATTCAGTACTGCATTAGAAAGAATTCTTGACTCCAACATTAAGTTAACTCCTGATCTAGGAGTGAGCACATGTTAGAGCTCAGCTGGAAACACAGCCCTTTCTCCCGTAACTGCTCATCCCCTGGAAAATCATGCTGTTCTTTGGTGGATATCAATAGCAATCAATGAGCGGGCTATCCAGTCAACTTTATGCTCTTGTAAAATAATGCACTGAAGGAGGATCGTATTTTAAAATACTTTATTAAATGTTGAATCACTAGTGATCTTTTTAAGAGGAAGAAATTAGTTCAAGAGAAGGGAAGGCATAAATTCTTACCAAGATTTCTTAGTACAGTCCAGCGTGCCTCCCTTGCCACTCCCAGAGCATGTTCCTCTAAGGCATGTCGTTTCTATAGGGAAGAGTATGAGGCAGAAAGCCAAAAAATCTGAAAGATCCCATTGTGCTGTACTTCTGAAAACTAATCCAGATTAATTTCAAAGTGGCCTTTGTCAGGTGCCAAACAGAAATCTTAACATTGAATAAACTAACAAAAGAATCTTTTTAACGAGTATTTGCACAAAAAAAAAAAGTCTCACCCTAACATTATGGCAGGCGAGCATTACCCAACAGGCTGTATCACCTTACAGCGATAAACATACATTCGCTGGCACAGCTTTTGTACAGCCCCTCACTGACCTTTTGGCTGGGCTGTGCTGGCCCAATGTAGGGACAGGACAGGGACAGGAATGAGAGGCAGAGAGGAGGCAGGCGCTGACTTCTGCTCCTGATTGTCAACTGTGGTCTGTATTAGGGTTTTTTGTTCTTAATGCAGTAACACAAAACTCATTAATCATCACTACATTTAAATTAAAACGAAAGAGATGCAGTTATCAACAATATAGTACCTTCTAAAAGTTTCCAACAGGCATTTTTATCCTCAAAAGTTTCTATCCATCTGCATTCCTTGTGGGATTTTCTTAACCCTTTTCTTGCCTCTCATTTAATTCCCTTAAGTTATTATTTTTGTTGTTGCTACTGATATTGGTTGTCTTAATATACAGTATCTGATTTGTTTCTGGTAAGGTTCCTTCAAGTATTTTGACAGTAGATCTTTTAAACTAAACTGACTATGGGTCAACTTAGATGATATCTGAGGCAGCGCTTCACAAATTATCAATCATGTACATCTTTTTTTGGTTGAGATTATTGTTTCCCTTCCCCTCTGTTTTAGTCTCCTGTGGATTTTACATGAAAGGGGAAGAGGAACGGTGCTTTTTTGGCTTGAGTTCCCAGTTTGGAGAGGGACACTACTGAGCACACAGACTCTGGACGGCATCACGTCTGCCAGGAGAGCTAGCTTACTCCAGTTAGCACCTGTATTGCCATGTGTCTGCCACACTCAGCAAGACAAGATGGTTTGGGTCAAATAAACTATTGAAGAAAGGATACGATAGACAGAACATCCCACTTGCGTTGCGGCATCAATATCTGGCTTAGTTCCTAGAAAATGGGCAGCTCTAACCGCCGTCTGCTCAATTGCATTAAGAACGGGAAGCTGTGAGAAAGCTGGATCCTCTTTTTCAGCAAGAAGATCTTTGGCTGCTACCAGCTTTTAGTTTTTACTGGGGAAACCACTGACTGTCTGACCGGCCTTGGGAACTGATGCCGTGCGGAAAAGGCGGCATTTTGTTTCTAAGCACTCTAGTGCTAAAATTGAAATTATCGCAGAGAGCTCAGGGGCCCCTGCTGCCCGGCCCCGGGCAGGGAGGCTGGGTGCCAGCTCTGCTATCGGCCCGCGGCGGGCTGCGGCCCTGGCTCGGGCTGATAAACGTGGGTGAGCCCCGCTCTGGCCGCTGCTGAAGCCGGGGCAGCGTTTCGCTCCACGCGTGTGAGCGGCGGCTCTGCCCCGTGGCTCCGGGGGCGCAGCGCCGCGCCGCCAGGCCGGGGCCCGGGCCCGGCTGCGGGCAGGTGTCGGCGGGGAGCCCGGTCTGCCCTGGGCAGAAGCTGGACGCGGCAGAGGCTTGTTCCGCTCCCGCTAGGGAAGGCGGCTCCCGAGAGCAGGAGAAGGCTCCGGGGTAAAGGCCGCGGCGGGGGCACGCCGTACCCGGGCCTCCCTCCCGCCGCGGAGGCCTTCGCCCGGCGGCTGAGGGGCCCAGCTGCGCGCCGCCGCCATCTTGCCGCTTATCCCTCCCACCCGGCGGCGCCCCCGCCCGCCCGCGGGCCCT
>VZTO01027852.1:89093-104561 GCA_013400615.1 Syrrhaptes paradoxus
GGCGGCGGAGGGCGGTGCGCGGCTGCAGCGCTCCCCCGAGGCCGGCCCCGCCGGGTGCCGGGCTGTCACGGGCGGGGCGGGACGGGGCGGGTCAGGCCGGGCCAACCCTCCCGCCCCTCCTGGGCCTCGGTACCGGCGGCCTCGGCCTTGGAGAGGTTCTCACCTTGGCAGGGTGCGAATCCTCTGTACGTACCCTTGTGCGGAGGCGCCACCAAAAGCTAAGTAGGTAAGCTGTCCGCTCCTTCTCCCGTCTTCTGGCTTTATTTTGTAACGAGACAGCTGTCACACGGGACAGTACTGTTATTTTTGCTCTCTGGGGTGTTTCTGAGGGAAGGTGCTGTGTGCTGGTAGCTGGGGTGACTGGAAAGGAGCAGCAACGGGCAAGGCAGGGGCGGGCGAGAGGCACTTGTTGTCTTGTGGCTTCTCACTGTCAGCCAAAGGATGTTTCACCCCTTTTTGGTAAGTGGGGTCAGTGAGGCGCTTTTTAAGGGGTGCCGACAATAAAATATCATCTGTATTTTGAAAACTGTTTTGCCATTTGTGTCAAAAGTATGTATTTGTATGTTGACAAGCCCTAAGATGTGCCTAATTGAGAACTAAAGGGAGTTATGTTTTCCATTTGTTTTTCTGGCTTGGTATTTCATGCTGTTGGCAACTGCTGTTTCGTTTGGTCTTGTCTGAACACCCGCACTGACAAATTTTGGTGTAGCTCTAAGTGCTGCCGTTGTGAGCTCTGCCAGTCGTGTGCCAGGCAGGCCTCTGCTCCGCTGGGCTTCCTGTGTGTGCAGCTTCCCCCGCTTCTCGGCTGCCCAGGTGCTTTCTGGTAATGACAGCACAGAAAAAAAAGAAAGAAAAAGGAAATGTGATCTTGAAGAGCAACTGGTCAGAGTCATTTGAGGTCTGCTATTTCTTGTCGCGTTGTCTGGATTTCAAGCTAGTGGTGGCCCACTTCTTGGGTTAATTACCATTATCCTGTATCTCCTTTCTTAGCCCAATAGGGAGAAAAGTAGTAATTGTGGTTAACTTGCAAGAATAGGACTACTGCAGTAATCACTTCTTCCCACTTTTATCATTGTAACTCTCTAAAGTTGCTTCCTCTTTGACTTGCTTTTACATGAACAGGCATATGGTATGTTCTTATCTGAGCTGAGGGTGAGGTGCTAGAACTGCTGTGAATGGTAACTCTTCCTGCCCAGGTTCCACTTTCAGCCTCCTGAATAATGTGTCATCTTTGGGATGTTTCTGCATTGCATTAAAGTAGGGAATGAGGTCACGTTGTGGGATATAACTTATGGACAATTTGCACAGCCTTGCCAATGTCACGAGAATTATCCTGAGTGTGATTTTCAGATGAAAGCTTAAGAGTGAGAGACCAGAGAGAAGATGTACATTGAGGTATCTCTTCTATTGTCTCATACCATCTTTGACTTTCATTAAAAAAAGATGAAAGGGATTTTCCTGCTGGAAAAGGAGACAACTTCTCTATTTCAGTACTCAGAGAGGAACCTGATGTTGCTTAACTCACAGCTACCGGAGAATTGAGTTTCTGGGTTTCTGGTCTGGTGAATTTTAACACTTTACAAATATTTACAACCTCCAAGAGAAGTGGGCAAATATCAGTGCTCCAATTTCTTTCAAGGGAATTGTAAACTGCACTTGTTCTTTGCTCTCTGACTATTGTTGGTCCTCATGCCAGGCTTCCTCTCGTGCTGGCGGCACTGTCCTTCCTTACGAATGCAAGCTGACAGTCTGGCTGCAAGCAGCTACGCTTGACACACTCGACAGCAGAAAAAGCAGAGTTATTCCCAAGAGTTTTGTCTTTATTGGCCTGCAGTTCCCAACAACGCAGCTGTGGCTGAGTTTTCAAGGATTCAAATCTCAGTCCCTGAAGGGATAACCACAAATCATACATCCTATGGAGTCAAAGCTAAGTGCTTTCCTTTGGGATTGTGTTACACTTATTTATTTTAGTGTCATTTGAGTAGTTAATTTCTTACATCTACTGTAAGAACAGATGAGTTTCTGTGTGGAATATATAAGAGTTTGGTTTTGTGGCAGATCAGTATCTTTGATTTCATTAAGAACTTTGAATCAAAAACAATTTTGCTCATGTGAGGTGCTAGGTTGAGTTAAGCCCCAGGTGTGATAAAGCTGTATGTTAAATGTGTGATTAGTCATTACATAATCTCACAACAGTTATGTAAATGCATGTATCCTGTGGAGCAAAAGGGGCTGAGCGATGTACTTACGGTGTTAAGCAGCACACTGTGCAAGACCTCGCATTTCTCGAGAATACCCACTGCTCTGCAATAGATAATCTGTGTTAAATGTGAATGTTTTGGGATGTGCGCATCTCTGGAGCTGAAGGGATGATTCGTGCTCAAAGCCTGCTGAGGAATACCAGTAGCAGCTGTGTGGTGATGCAGTTTCTCTCTTTGAAACTCATGTGGTTCACAAAATCTGGGCCTGACCAACTCTACAAGGCAAAGTTCAAGGTGAAGATAGCCTGAAGGAAGGCTGCAGAAGTATTTGTGGCACTTTACAAAAGATGGTAGAAGGATGTGTGGGTGTATATCCATGTCAGTTTTGATCTAGTGAGGAAGATACAGGATTTAGCACGTGCTACTGACTGATACAACTAGAGAGTCAGTCTGTTATGTATTTAAATCCTGAATTATGCAATAGGGACAAGGGCATTTCTATATTTTGTAGCAACTTTATGAGGAAAATAATAATTTTAATACAGAGGGAAGAGAGGTGTTTAATTAATGTAGGCACAGTTTTGGTTATAAAAGTATGGCCTTTTATATTGATAGACTTGCCTGTGAATGCTTAATCTGTGCAAGCGAAAAGCCTGGATAGCTAAACCACTTTTCAGGAGAGAAAGAGAGGAAGGAGATGTTACAGTGGTAAAAGTCCTTCCCACTATGTAACTGTATGTAGACTGTTGCTTTTGTGTGTAAGAGTATCAGAAAATAAATTTTGTCTTTAGTGTTGACATGGTGGTAAAAGATACAGCCTTGGTTAGGAAGGCACAGGAGATGGGAAGGAATGGCAGAATTTAGGCATAAATATGGCCAAAATCCACTTCCACTACAGATCAAATGTTGCATTTGCTTAAAAAAGCTTTGTGTTCTTCTTATTGCTGAAAAAATACCTCAACAGAGCAAGGAATAGGTTGAATGTGTGTCATTGCTAGGAGCCTTACCTCTCTGCAGTGCTGCAACCTTGAAGAATTTGAGGTGGGGCTGTGCCAAAAACCTGCTTTTCACCTTGCAGCTAGTGTAGAATGTGGCTGGCTTCTTTCAAGAATTCAGTGTTGGAAATGTGTTTCTGATCCTCTTTTGGACATTTTGCAAATCCCAACAACTTCCTTAAGTTTTGCTAGTAGAAGAAGTCGTCTGTTGTCTGCTTTATTTATTGCAAGTTTTTCCATCATTCTATAGAAGATAATGCTTTGGGCTCCTTGTCCAAATATATCTAGGTGAACGTATCGCCTCTAACGTAAAAAAAATACAACCTTTAAAGTAAACCTTACTTGGGAGAAGAGGTAGCCAAGGCTACTGGACAGATTTGGATGGTACAGCTGCTCAGTCCAGATAAATTACAACAGCATTGTAGGGTTGCTTACTAAAAGCCTCATGCTTAAATAAAAGTCGTGTCAGAGAACTTACGCTACATGCAAATATGCATGTGCTGGCAAGAGAGCATACAAAATCTCTCCTTTTCTCTGACTTGATTTACTTGCTTATTTACCTGGCTGTTTTGAGGCCTCTATTCCCTGAGGACAGGATAGAAAGAGGCTGGGGAGACTCTTAAACCAGTTGCTGATTTGCACAGATCTAGCCATTATGCTGTACAAAGCACTGGTTTGGGAATTGGGAATCTCAGCCTTGCCACTGATACGTTAAATGGCCTATGGCAAATCAGCCTGCCTTTGCCTTAGTTTCTCTCTCTACAAAATGGGGAAGCTATCTTGACTTCCTTTCCAGAGTACTTCAGGATTTAGTCGTGTCAAAATCTTATATGTGGAGTTATCTGATGGACTGCACATCTTTCAGGGCTGTATCACCAAACCCATACCTGTTTCTGGCAAGACCTTGCTGTTGACTGCTGGATATTGGTGTTTGATGTCCTCTGTCTTTCATCTGGTTTGCAGACTTTCCTTGTCTACTTGCATATAGAACTTGCTGTGTTACAGTCAACCCTCTCAAAGGTGATTGCTGGTAACAAGTGAAAACCAGGAGTCACAAGATGTATCTGATGTACGTAAATATTTAATTTAATGCATACTTAAATGTCACTATTGCAGGCCTAAAGAATTGTATGTAGGAATATGGGTAAGCAATAGCATGATAAATGCGGTCATTGGCCACGGTGTCATATGTGGATCCCCTGCTAACTGGGAAGTGTATCATTAGCACACAATACCGAAACATTGGGAGAGGTCAAAGTTGCACAAAGCAAGGTACAAGCTTGAAGGGTGATTTGGTCTCTAGATCTTTCTTACCAAATGTTTTTGCACCAGGGTAGAGAAGCTGCAATTCTTGGTTAAATTTATCTTCCTTGCCTGGCTCTCATGTTCTTGTAAGGGCTATTTCTTTTGTTATTCTGTGATAGATTAAGAGAACGTAAGTTTAGACTGTAAAAGAATATGAAAACAAGAGGTTTTCGGTGTGTGGAGAATGAGTCTGTAGAAAGATGTATAAAAAAAGAACTGATACTGATAGACTATGAAGATTTTCCTTGCAGCAGAGTTATAGATTAATATGAGTTCAGTAAGTTTGTATTTCCCTCAAATTAGAGGATGTTGTAACCTTTGTCACTGATCTCTAGAAAAATAGATACATGTCACAAAGTAACTGAGGGAGCATCTTTTTGGGACAATAGAAGAACAGTTCTCAGGCTTGTTGGACTTGAGTTGACAGCAGGACATTCACAAAAGAAGTCTTGGAGACAGGCTGAAATGATAGTTTTAACAGAAGATAGGTCTGGATTAGAAAAAGAGATCTATGACTCATCTATTCATAATTTAATGAGTGCTTATGAAAATACCCAGGCAGAGGATGTAGGGAGACAAAAAAAAAGGAGCAGGGAAGGAGCACTATCAGCACCCACAGAAATATAGAGGGATCCTCCCATGTACATGTTATTGGGACAAGTAGAGATGGGAGGAGAATTAGGAGGAGCTGTAATTGCAAAAAGTAGAGGAAGGGAAAAATTTCAAGAAGAGGATGATTAGGATAAGGTATGTGATGGTCGCAAAGGATGAAGACAGAACACTAGTTCTGATAGTTTAAGAAGATTTTTGCCTCTCTCAGGATTTTAGTAAGAGCTTTTTCAGGGGCAGAACCTGGATTAAATAGGATCTAAAGACAGGGGTAAAGGAGGACTCCCAATCATGAGTAAAACTGAGCATGTGGAAGCAGAGGTGAACAGCAGTAGTTAAAGGGAGGCCAAGGATGGGATTTTAATATTGGGAGTTTAAAGTGTATTTTTATTGTGCAGGAAAAGGAACCAAGCAGGACATGGTTTAGGGAGGACCTGAGATAAGATGTCCTGAGGCAAATAAAAGGAGGTAGGAAAGAAAACTAGCAATTTGATAGTTGAAAATGAAGAGTATGGGAGAATTGTAGCTGGGAATTGACAGGGAGCTGAGGAGGTAAGAAAGGTTACAAGCTGCTAATGAGTATGTGAAGAGTCTTGTGCTTTCCTGTTGGGGAGTTAACTAGGCTTGCACGGTAGCCCAGTGAAGCAAGGAATGTACACTGAGAATTTAGCAACTACTGTTTTCTGAAGCAATGACTGGAAAATGCTTGTGATGGATTTGCCCTTGGCTGGGGGCCAACTCACACACACCTGCTCACCCAATCCACCCCCCCCACCCGAGGATAGGGGAGAGAATTAAGGGGGTAAAGAGAAAAAAAGGACTCATGGGTGAGATAAGAACAACTTAGTAACTAAACTACAATAATATTGAAAATAATACTATATACAAATATGCAAATGAGTGATACACAGTGATACTGNTTATGGAATAGATTATTGGCCACTCTGGGTCTCAAACTCGAACCTAAGATCAAATCCTGGGCTAGTAACTGGGGCTGTGCTTCCTCCCAGCTTCTCCTGTTTGCAGACAGACAGAGAAGCTCAAGGACCTTGGCAGCCATGTAAACATCACTTTTTATCAGCTTTCTTCTGAGCACAAATCCAAACCACAGCCTCTTGCTAGCTGTTATGAAGAAAGTTAACTCTGTCTCAGCTTAACCCAGGACAGTGCTGAAAGGCTGTAATCTATTCTAAATGATGTTTAGATGCTAGAATTAAAAAAAAATAATCCTTATTATACCTAGTTTCCTTCCAACAGTTTGTTTTTTTTTTCTTTTTGAATGCCCAATCTACAATTGGTTTTAAGATTTCAATGTTAACTCTCAGATTTCTTTGGGAATTTTTAGCCTCTATCAGTTGTCTTGTTGAATTGTGTGGACTTGTGAGAAGATGTGTGAAGATGCTGTGTGTAGGGAATGATTTTTTATCATTCTTCATTTTCAGAATTGTTTCTCTGTAGCTATTTACTATTTGTCTCATTATTTATTTGTAATGCACTTGTAAGTGTAAACTCTTCTTTCAGCAAGCCTGATACCATATTCACAATATGGTATGCTGGAAGTTAATAAATAAATACTTTTATTTTACAGATGAGATCATTTCAAGCACTTTTTTTGGAAGAGGTGGTCAAAGGAAATGGATAACTATTCAGACTTCAATTCAAACAACCTTTCATCTTCAGCTAATATGTCTATTTCTTTGCCTGGACAAGCTGGACTCAATACCACTGGTGGTACTCCTTCTATGTCAATAAGCAGGCTTTTCCCAGCCCTGTTGGAATGCTTTGGAATAATTCTTTGTGGCTACATAGCTGGAAGAGCCAACATTATCACAACAACTCAGGCCAAAGGACTGGGAAATTTTGTATCCCGTTTTGCACTCCCAGCTCTACTGTTCAAAAACATGGTGGTACTTAACTTTTCTAATGTGAATTGGTCCTTCCTTTACAGTATTTTAGTTGCCAAAGCTGCTGTGTTTTTTTTAGTCTGCGTTTTAACATTGTTGGTAGCTCGTCCTGAGAATAGATTTAGCAAAGCAGGTTTGTTCCCTATTTTTGCTACACAAAGCAATGACTTTGCACTGGGATATCCAATAGGTAAGTACTTCCTTATTCTTTCTTCTTTGAAACTATTTTTCAGTGTTCTAGACATGTTTGCTTTTATTTTTCTATAAGTAATTGACTTCTGAACTACAGTTATAAGCTATCTAAGCCATTTCTCGAGTCACATTTCTTGACCTCAGACCATGTAAAGGAAGAAAACTGACAACTGGTGTGAATGAGACAGAATTTAAAACAATCCAACTACTGTTGTCTATGTGGTCTTGTCATGTTAAAGTAAACCAGAGGGAAGAAAAAAAACAAAAAGAGGGATTTAAAATAGAATTTCAAAGTTGGTATAAATTACCTTAAACTTACTGCAGGTTAAGAATGCCTTTATGGGAAATTGGCAGTTTCCCTCAAGACCAAAATTTCTTGCTTTGCAAAGTATGAGCCTGTACCTGTGGTCTCTGAAATAGCTATAGTGGGTTTTTTTACTAAGTTGGCATTACCTCTTGGTTTAGCTCAAAGAAAATATATGGCCATAATGTTGGTGCCTACTGTTTGTGGAGTGTATGTGACAAACTTTACATCTATTCAGAAGAAACTTTTAATTTTTGTGCTCCTTAAACATAATTTATGTAGCCAATCATGTATTATCCTTTAATCTTTATTCTGTTGTGGCCAGTAGACATGCTTTAGAACATAGTTTTGGAAGAAGTCTGTCTTTTAAGAGGAAGATTGCTGCGTGGTTTGTGGTAACTTGCATTTGTGTATCTTAAATTGGAATTTTGTGCAGCTGTGGTGCTATTCTTGGGACGTGTGACTAACCACTAGTCCAGTGGAGCTAAAAAGTGAACAAACAAAAACCAAAGAGGCATTCAGAGTATAACTTGTATAGCTGTGTACTCTTGTTCTTGTAAGCCTGTATTCTGAATTCCAAGCAGTATCAGTTATTAAACTTAATTTTATCCCAATCTGCAAAATTATTATTTTCTTTCCTTTTGTTAAGGAATATTTGTTTCTTTTTCATTTTTATGGATTTTCTTAACAGTATATTAATATATTTTTAGCCATATATGCTATGATACTTAAGAAGTGATCTGGAGTTGTAGCAGGCTTCTCCCACCTGCTACTATCTGAATTGCAGTGCTTTTTACCTGCCTTGAGAGGCTCTTTCGTGCCAATGTCGCTTTCAGTGCTGCCTCTCCCCAGGCTGACCCGTGTGGCTGGTGTGGGAATGCACACTGCAGGTATCAAGATGTTCAAAACACACCTGGAGTGGAAGGCATTTGGAGAGGATGCCTGGACTATGTTTTATTTGTTTGCTGCTCCCTGAAGAGGAAGTACTCTGTGCCTCTCAAATTCTCTTGAGATCACTCTTATCATCCGGACAAAGTTAAGATGAAAAAAGAAAGCAAGTTTGTCCTAGTAAAGCAAAAAAGCAAGATATTTAATTACTGAATTGAAAATATAGTTACAAAAGAAAAGGTTAAATATGCAATTCCAGATTATATGTAACAACAGGTAGTTCCATATTTTAGATTGCTTGAGGAGCTGGCAGTTTCTTTCTGCCTATTCCAGATCAGCATGCTCAGGAGAATCTTGCATCTTTCTTACTCTCTTCAAATTTGCTTGATATGTATAAAATATAGACAAATGCAAACTTTTTCTTCCTTAGGTGAAAATACTGTGTTTCCCTTGCTTGCATCTCCTGAGGTTTGTTCCTCTTGAGAGATATCAGAAGTATATCACAAACAGGGCTGTGAGGATTATGTCTTTGTTTCTTAGTACTGGATTAGAATGACAATTAAGGTTTCTCTTTTTTTTTTTTTTTGTATTTTAAGGTTGTCTGAACATATTTCAAGTGTATCCTTCTAGTTAAAAAATTATTTCTACTTTGGATGACTTTCTTGTCAGATTACATTTTCCTTCGAGTATTTAATGATTTATAAGATATGATTCATTTTTTTTTTTCTATGCACAGTCTGGCCAAATTCACAACATTTAGTTCATCAAGCACTTTACTGGAATACTTAACACAACAGTAACACTGTAGGCGCTTAAGGATTGTTTCTTTCTTAGAGCTGTTTATTTTCTTTCCTGTCCTTTCCCTTCTCCCATCCCCAAACTTTCACCAGTGTTTGATTCATGCTGTCAGGTGTGCAAACTTCTTACTGTTAATGGCTTCTCTGAAGTGTTTGCAGGACTGGACAGCAAAGAATGCCTTGCTTATTCCTTTTATGTATGGTGACAGGTAGTGTTTTGAGCAAAACCTGATCTTTTTGTGGAAATACATTTTTAAAGGCTGCTTCAATCAAAATTTGTAAAGGAAAAAAAATTGATATGGACAAATCTGTGTATTATAATAATACTATTTAAAAAGGCACTTTGAACTCTTAAATACATAATGTCCTGTGTTTTCATCCCATGTCGTTTCTTTAATAATCACTATGCAATTTTTTTGCTGTTTAACAAAGACTTGCACATAGGCAAATTAAAATACAGGTTAAATTTTCAAAGGTCACTACTCTGTTTTTCTCTAATAACTGTTATAACAGTTCTACACTCCAAAGTGATCTTGGGATGAAAAACAACTGGTACAGAGGTTTACTAGCATCCCCCGACGTAGATAGAATCACCATGACAGATAGTTTTGTCTGTTTGGTTTTTATTACTGGGTGAGATGTTACAACTCTGACAGAACAGCTTCATCTACTCTGCGGTACTGTATTGTTAAAACACAGGTGTAGCAGAAGTGTGATGTGGATGATGGCTCAGTTACCATGACTTTAATGGTGCTAATTGTATTAAGCATGATCAACTAGTGTATGATTTATATGTAATTTTGAGCAGCTGGGGTGTGGAGAATTTTTTTAAGGTATTAAAATATCTTTGATTTTTTTTTTGTTATGATCAGCAAGCAGGCACTGTAATTTAAATAAAAAGCAAATTTTTCATCAGAAATAGAAGTTGTGGATTATTTTAACTGTCTTAATGATTCCTTAAGAGTGATTTTTTTTTTTTTTTTTTTTCACCACTGACACAGTAATCTACATTGGTTCCACCTTTTTCTACCCAGGAAAATGCATTGTGACTTCATACATCAGTTAAAGTACTTATAGACCTTAATATGTTGTATCAAGTATACAATTTCACTTTGACAAAAAAAAAATTACATGTGACTTTTGTTGAGTTGCATTTGATTGAAATGGGCATTCTGTGTAAAGCAGCATAAAAACTTAATTCTAAGGTTTGAGGTTTTAGAAAAAAAAATTACTTGCATAAAATGTTCAGCATGTTTAAAATGGTTCCATTTTTCAGAACGTATTTAGTGTTTCAAACTGGCTTGGTAAATGTGGTAACTAACGACAAACTGGGTAATTCTATTCAGCAGTTTATTCAGGATTTTAGGACAGGTAGCTCTTGTGTATGTACGTCATGCCCTGTAAGAGGAAAAGCACCTTTAGTGCCTCTTTTTATATATTGTAAATCAACTAATTGAAAACGTCAGTTTATTCAATCTAAAGAGGAAATTGTTTATAGTAAATTTTGACTTAGCACTTTGTAGATCCTCTCATTCCAGATGCTTAAATAATATGCAAGTAAAAACCTTTTGGATTTTGAAGAACATAGTCATGAGGGAAAACTTTTTCATAAAAAGAGCACATTTAATATACAGGGGGAAATGGAAATACCTGCAACAGCTGACTGCTTAGTGATCTTAAACTTTATTTAGTACTTTGAGTGGCAAGTTACCCGTAGAAAGGTCTAGTAGGTGTATTTATGCAATAGTGATTCCATTTTTAAAAATATTTTTTGTAGTGCAAGTAGAATTGGACCTGCATGTTAAGATACTTCTTCCTGGGGAAGAACGCGTTTCTCTCTAACTAGGGTGGAACAAACTAAAATGGAAAGCATCACTTGCATATTTTTGAAAATTATTGCAAGTAATAACATTATGAGGCAGGTAAAATATAGCATCCTACTTTAAAAACGTGGGGTTTTTCAGTTCACCCTAGACTAGAGTCTTATGTATCTTTGCAGAGTCTTTTCATTATTTTTTTTAAGTGCTGTTAGCACAAACTTGAAATAAGAAGCAATTCTACCTTGACTCAGAAGTATCTAGTAGCAATGAAAACAAATGCTCATGATTTAAAGTTCCTTGAGGGACCAGACCTACAGCAATAACTCTTGTGCTTAGTAGTCCCTGAGAATGAACTAATAATTATGTGATAACATTTTTTATTTGGTTGTTGCTTTGCTGTGTTGTACTGAATCAATGTAGAATGATCACACCTGACTTACCCACTGAAAAATGGTTAAATTCCAGAGATGTGAGACTGCCTTAAGATGAGAAACAACCTGTGTCCTGCAAAGGTGTATTTAATTCTCCCCAACTCTCATGTTTCTGGGGAGGAAAAGCAAATCAGAAAAAAAAACTAAATTTTTTTCAGCATTTGGGATGACTCAAAGGGTGCATGTGATTTTAACATTGTTTTATTTCTTTTTTCGGTAAATGTTGAATATTCATAGAATCATTAAATAGTGTTGGATAGTTAGTTTTTGTTCTTTAATGTGTTCATTAGATGACTGTGGCCTAATGGTGATTGGGTGTACTTCTCTTAGTACATCATCTTATATGGATTGTAAATGCAGTTACTTTGGAAGTAATTAAATAATTTTTCTGTAGTTTTCAGACAAGAAAATTTAATTTCAATATTTATGTATTTTTGTACTGAAATGTTATCACTCATCACTTTTCATTTCCTGTCTTCTAGTTGAAGCTTTATATCAAACCACTTACCCAGAATATCTCCAGTACATTTACCTAGTGGCTCCAATATCTCTTATGATGCTAAATCCTCTGGGGTTTATCTTCTGTGAAATCCAGAAGTGGAGGGATAATCGCACTGTGTCACACAGCAAAATCAAAATAGTGGGCCTAGCACTCCTTCGAGTTTTGCAGAACCCAATTGTGTTCATGGTCTTCATAGGAATTGCCTCAAACTTTATTCTTGGCCAGAAAATTCCTGAATACCTTGAAAACTTCCTTGATGGACTGGGCAGTTCCTTTTCTGGCTCTGCACTTTTTTACCTTGGACTAACTATGGTGGGACAAACAAAAAAACTGACGAAGGGTATGTTTATTGCACTGATCCTTCTCATCACAGCTAAACTGTAAGTTTGATTTATGTATTTTTATACTTTTGTTCTCTAGATGCTTTAAACTCTAAATATACTGCTCAGATGGGTTTTCTCTCAAAATCGTTACAGTGTTAGTGTGTTTCTCTTCCAGTATTTTGGGTCAGTGCTTCCCAAATTCTTTGATAGTATACAACTGTTAACTTCTAAAGGAAATTTAGCAGACCACAAACCTGTTGTCAGGCTCTGCAGAGAAAAAAAAATCAGGTGTGCTGTGGCTTCATGGACTGCCTGCAGGCCATCCATCATGAATTGAGTGTATGGGGAATTACTAGCTCAAATTATAATTTACTATTTAAATACTTAGACAGGAGTGAGTTGCAGTATTATTAGTATGTATTTCATCTTTGGATTAAACAATACATCTCTAAATTAGTTGGGTTTGCTTGCTTTGTCTATAAACATTTGAAACTGCTACATTGGAAGAACTTAAAATGATCACTTTACACTCTTAAACGGTCTGACTTTTAAGCATGAATAAATGACAAGTCGTATTTAGAAGTTTTGCCATCGTTATATTCCCTTCAATATATCTCAATTACTGGTGAACTAAATATTTTATTTGCTACAGAGCTACAATTAACATAATAGAACAATTGTTTGGTAATTAATTTTGTACTGTAAAATTTGAAGGTGCATTTGAATATCATTACAACTAGCTAGCAAACTTAGAAGACCTAATTTGTAAACTAGCTCAATGACAAATTTTGTAAAAACATGAGAAAAAATGGTTTTTAATGTTACCACTTTGCCTTACTTGTGAGTTGATGTAATTAGCCTGAGTAAAGCTTACACAATGAGTCTGTGTGGCTAAAGGTGAACAGAATAGCATTGATGAAGGGTTTTTTGCTGGCCAAAACTTTCAGAATGAGATACTTATTCTTGAGCCCTTGTTGTATTTCAGACAGCTTACGTTCAGGTGGTCTAATTTTCAAACCTGCTGACTTCTTACAGTTACTATTAGTTTAACAGTTGAAAAATTAGGGGTTTTTTTTATGTTTTACCTTTCTAAATCTGAGGTTTATACAAAGAACACATCTGTACAATCAGAGAATACGCTTATATCCCAGAGGTTGGCATCATTTTTTACCTGTGTTTTTGTGTATGGGTGTTTTTGGTTTAACTTCTGGCACACAATTTTTAAGCAGGTGGTAAGTGCCATGGTGAAAGTAAAGGCAGTAATTCAAAGTGATGCTTTTCATGAATGATATTCAAACAAGCCTTAAATTTTATTTTGGTTAATTTTCTGAGTAAAGAATAGTCTATTGCTATAGCTTGAGTAATTTTTTTTGTAATTACTTTTTCCCCTCTCTTTTCAGGCTTATGATGCCATTTCTCTGTAGAGAAATGGTAGAACTCTTGGACAAGACCAATGACCTAGTCAACCACACCAGTTTATCAAACTATGCATTTCTTTATGGAGTTTTTCCAGCAGCACCTGGTGTCGCAATATTTGCAAGTCAATTTAATATGGAAGTAGGAATTGTATGTAGTTAGCTTTTCCAAACATGTACTAACTTTGAGCTTAACTTTGAGGATGAAATACTTGAATAGATAAACAGGTTTGATGAATTTGCTTTTCTGTAACAGACTCCCTAGATTTACTTCTACTACCTAGATCTCAAATATAAATTATATTTCAGATTGTTAATTAAGCAAAATACTCTTTCCTGATGTCTCAAGTGTCTTGATAATACCTGTTCATAAGTCAGTCCTCATGCTCTTTTTATTCATGACTCTAGTAGGAAGAACTAGGATAACTTTATATTTAAAGTATTTTATCTTTGTTGTGGGTTTGTTGTTTTTTGTTTGTTTGCTTGTTTGTTTTCCAAAGACCTTATCTTTGAGATAGTTTTTTGGTAGGAAAAAATGGAGATTATGTTACTGATGTCAGCAAGAACAGTGGAGCTTAATACTGAAAACTTACAGAGAACGTATCCTTTAACAGATTCTGTTGTGTTGCCCCTTCATTTAAATCTTGCAATAGAAATTTGCAACTTAAGATACAAATTTTATAACTATTTCTTTTCTTCTACTTGAAGTGACATTAAAACATTCCTGTTGACTTCTATTATTTTTAATCTTATCTATTTTTGGTTTGTTTGGATGATGTTTTCTGGGTTTTTTTTTAATTTTTTAAGAAAAGGGAAAAAAAAGGACACTGAAAGTAAACCTTGCAAGGTAGATTTTTGCGCCCAAAAAACTGAGGAAATCTCTTTAAAACGGAGTTCTGTAGTATCTGTAGTGTGAGTAAAAATTCACACTTCCATCACTGTGCAAATTCTACAAAGCAGAAAGACAAAGAGAAGCCAAAATAGAAATCGCTTAAATGTAAATATATATGTCTTCTTCTCATGAATTGGTGTGTATTAGTATTTGCACAACTGCGCTTGTTTATTTGCAGTGTCAATCTTTGCATCCAAAAAGTGAATTGTGACGTTGTAAATCCACCCCTAGACTGTAGTCATTAGTATGTTTGACACCCATGAAAAAGCTCTGTAAGAATTTACAGTAAGGAACTCTACATTCCTACTATTTCAGAAACTTCTTAAAATTTTCATTTTTACTGTATGTATAAAATGGATACTTCTCGGCTCAAATTCTAAATAATTTCTCATAGAAGCTACTTGGTGATTTGTTAAAGGTTTGTGTATGTTTAAATCAAAGGTACCATTTTGCCAGTGGTTGTATTCCTGAATGCAGATTATTTAGCTTGAGTTTATCTTATTAACTCTGTGCTTGTTTCTGTTTGACTCTTTCTGCAGATCACCTCAGGCATGGTGATAAGCACTTTTGTGTCTGCACCTATTATGTATGTTTCTGCGTGGCTGTTGACAATTCCATCTATGGACCCCGACCCGCTGGCATCTGCACTCCAAAATGTTAGCTTTGACATAAGTATTGTCAGCCTCATTTCTCTGGTAGGTGTTGGCGAAGTGAAATACAAAAGCACACTGTGATGTCAGGGTAGTGTTAGTAAATAAGCAGCAAATCAAGTCACGATAAGATGAGACTCACATTTCGTCATTGTATCCTGTTGCAGAAGAATGAGGAAGAAGTTAAAAATCTTTTTGATTTAGCAATGGGTAAGCCGGAAGGTTGCACTGTAGAGGAAG